>JASPKZ010009803.1:1762500-1807500 GCA_030220185.1 Diploptera punctata
GTAAGACTCCATTCATCTTTGCTGTTATTGCTCTACCTTTATTCTGTTCTTAATATAACTTTCTTGTTTAGCCTCTTTAATAATAATAATAATAATAATAATAATAATAATAATAATAATAATAATAATAATAATAATAATAATAATGCACAAAGTAATTAAACATAGGGTCAATTATGGAAATGCATGCTATTATGCATTACGGGGACTCTGTCGTCCCAACTCCTTTAAAAAAATGTTAAACTGAAAACAAATATAAAACCGTTATTCTACAAGTTATGTTATATGGGTCCACCGCTGCGCTGTGCTCTCGAGGTAGCGTGCTGCCTTGTCACGCAGTGGGCCCGGGTTCGATTCCCAGTCGGGATAGGCTCCTGGCTGAGGTTTTTTTCGAGGTTTTTCCTCACCTGTAAGACAAATGTCAGGAAGCTTAGGGCCCAACGGTCCCCGAAAATTATCCGGCCATCATCATCATCATCATCATCATTCTTCACCGGTGTGGAAAGTAACGGGAAGCTACCACACCTATAATTCCCTAGTAAAGCTGCAAAGCATAGCATGAAAATGCTATGATAGCAGTGAAGGACTTGCCCTCGGGCAGAATTACTATGGATGAATGTTATATGGATGCGAAACACGAACTCTTACTTTAAGGGAGGAAAAAATATTACGAGTATTTGAGAATAAAGTTCTTAGGAACATGTTTGTACCAAAAAGAGATGAACGGACAGGTGAATGGAGAAGACTACATAACAGAGAGATAGGATGATCTTTATATATGAAACCAGATATAATAAGAACAGTTAAGTCTCATGGATTGCGATGGGCAGGACATGTGGCACGAACGGGGAACGAAATACGGCCATGGAAAGTTTTAGGAAAGCCAGAGGGAAACGCCAAATACGTAGACTAAGAATGAGGTGGGAGAATAACATTAATCATGGTGTAAGGGAAGTAGATTATTCAGGGGATCGGAAAACTTTGGCTCAGGATAGGGATGTATGGAGAAATTAAGTCCGCACGGCCATTAACCTATGGGCTCGTTGTTCCACTGATTTAGTTATTAGTTATAATTTAAAATGCTAACCTGTTAGAGTTAATTAACCATCTTATTGCTGATGTTTTATTGTTTTTTATTTAATTTAATTTTTATATTGAAAATTATCATTAGTAGTATTTATCCAAAACGGATATGTATCTAATATGTGTAACATTTATCTTTACATACTGTATACGTCATCTAGGTGACATTACGTGTTGATAGTGAGCGATCCATTATGGTCCTCCTTAATAGGTAGAACCCCGGGTTCCTGTAAAATACATTAGCCCCGGTTTAAATTTTGAATTCAAATTTGAAATTAATTAGCAGAGTGAAGTCGGAAGCGGACCTTTTGGGGTTAAATTCCAGCATTTGCTCTTTGGATTGAGGGAAACCGCTGAGCAAATGCTGGAATAGAACCCCAGAAGGTCTGCTTCCGACTTCACTCTGCTAATTAACTTCAAATTTGGATTCAAAATTTAAACCGGGACTAATGTATTCTACAGGAACACGGGGTTCTACCTGTTAAGGAGGACCAAAATGGATCGCTCACCGCCAACACTTAAGTGATGGCAGCAGAGCTTTCCATCTATCTATCTTGAAATCTTGACATGTAGTGGATTTAGGAACGCCTTCTGGAAGTCAGCTAGATTGACCCGCTGGACAATCTCGTCAGAGAAGTTGCTGTGCAACCACGGCGAACCTTTGTATAAAATATAGCACCCATTTTTCAAAATTAAAGATTTATTTACACTATCTCTTTCCTCTCTTAATTTAACATCTCCATTTGTAGCTACCTGGCAGTGCCTTACGCTATCTGGGGCTTACAGAAGCACTACTTGTTGGAGGAGGAGTTTTAATTCTGAATTACCTACTTGTTTGACTTCCAAAGGTTGAACGACCTTCCGCTCTTAGCGATTAGCTTAATGCCGGGGCCACCTCCGAGTGAGATAACTTGATTGTTTAATAGCATTCGCTCTTACAATCACTGTAGACAAGGCGAATGCAATGTCTGATGAATATAGTGGCCAGATGTGTTTTATGTAATAGATAAGAACATACCCCGAAAAAACCCTACTCAAGGAAATCTGTTATGATTAACTAGTTCACAACCATAGACTAAATTAATAATAATAATAATAATAATAATAATAATAATAATAATAATAATAATAATAATAATAATAAACACTGAGCAACAAAAAATAAACTTTTTTATCTTAGAAAGAAGAATATGTGATTCTGATAGTATTTTTTTCTTGAATTCAAATATGATATCGGTTTTTCTCCATCACGCAAGGTTTCCGAGAGACAGGAATTTATAATTTCAGACGCTTTGATATTTCTACATTTGTAACTACACAATATTCGAACATTCGGACTCACCTGGAAAGTAAGAAATTACGATTTTCTGTTATATTTAACCTGTGGAGCATCCCTCTTGATGGTCCAACAATAATCGGCCAGCATATTAGGATTCCATTTGCCTTGATATCTCTTTTCCATAGCTGAAATCTCCTGAGTTAGCTCATTTGGTTTATTTCTACAATGGACAAATGGACGAAATTAAGTTTATTAAAAATAATTATTTAAATCCATTAATTGAAATTGAAATAAAGAAAACTGTGAGTGATGGAGAAATTCCGAATACATATTTGAAAACACGATAAAAACTGGATTAAGTACAACTATTGGTACTCATGAGACAAATTTTGGAATTTCTCCATCACCCACTGTTTTTTATTTCAATTTCAATTAATGGATTTAAATAATGTCTCTCGGAAACGTTGCGAGATGGAGAAAAACCGATATCATATTTGAATTCAGGAGAAAAAATACTATCAGAATCAAATATTTTTCTTTCTGAGAAAAAAAAAAGTTTCTTTTTTTGTTGCTCAGTGATTTATTGTTGGACCATCAAGAGGGATGCTCCACAGGCGAAATATAGCACAAAATCGTCATTTCTTACTTTCTGGGTTAGTCCGAATATTCGAATATTGTGTAGTTAGGAATGTAGAAAATATTAAAGTGTTTGAAATTATAAATGCCTGTCTCTCGGAAACTTTGCGTGATGGAGAAACCCCGATATCATATTTGAATTCAGGAGAAAAAATACTATCAGAATCAAATATTTTTCTACAAAATAAAAGTTTCGTTTTTTGTTGCTCAGTGATTTATTGTTGGACTATCAAGAGGGATGCTCCACACGCGAAATATAGCAGAAAATCGTCATTTCTTACTTTCTAGGTGAGTCCGAATGTTCGAATATTGTGTAGATACGAATATAGAAAATATTAAAGTGTTTGAAATTATAAATGCCTGTCTCTCGGAAACCTTGCGTGATGGAGAAAAACCGATATCAAATTTGAATTCAGGAGAAAAAATACTACCAGGATCACACATTAGACAAAAACGTTTCTTTTTTTGTTGCTCACTGTAGTCATATTATTCTCTAAGTACAGTCAAAGGACAGAGAGTTGTAGATAGCACAGGATAGTACAATGCCCGTAATGAGATTAGAAATTGCAGCCGGTACAATCTAAGTGCGGATCTCGGTACAGGAAGAGCATTGTGGTGAGTTCTGCTCCAGATGGCGCCACAATATTTCCAAAACTACATAATGTCGGGCGGCGAGAAGAGAAACTAAACACGGATTGTGGCTTTATTAGTAAAACCTGAGAGAGACAGACATACGCACAAGTTAAGTAAGGGTGGAATTAATGTATGTGCGCCAAGTAATGCTCATGTCAAGTTAAGGGGGAGGTTTAAGCGAATTGTGCGTGTGTGTGCGTTCTCTGAGGTTATAAAGCTGTTCCAGCATCAAGCGTAGGGCGAGGAAGGGAGAGAAATGCTCTAAAGAGAAGGAAAAGTAATTTTGAAATGCAAAACCACTATAAATAAGACTGAGTTTTGTAGGAATTTATCCCGGCTTCTTATATATTCTTACTGGCTAATACCCGGCCTGCACTCAGCTAATAAAATAAGGCTATATAAAGATTTAACAAGAACAGTTTTGCCTTTTGGCATTGAGACATAGAGCCTCACTAAAAGATCAGAGGTAGCTCTAAATAATTTTGAAAAAGAAAAGTACTCAGGAAAATATTTGGACCGATAAATATTTATTTACTTATCCTGGTGGAATTAAGACCATGTGGCCTTCTCTTCCACTCACCAGGACAAACATATATTACATCAGAATATAACAATCACAATTAACTCTAATATTAAATACTAAATAAAGATTTGACCAATAAGATAATATCTATTATATTACGATCTATAATACAACCAGTTAATGTTAGTTAAAATTAAGACTAAAACTAATAATAACACGTATTCAAGCAAAATAAATTAAATTGTTGGTAGACCGTCCATATCTAATGTAGGGGTCTATATATAAACAAAGAAACATAATGACATATAGAAAACTAATTTTACGGTTGTACAATATTTAAACAAAAGAAAATATTTAATTTTAATATTATTTTCATAAATAATTTAATGTATTAATTGTTAAAATAATTCTATCTGTGAGGTGTATAAGTTAGTTTGTTATTACATAACTCTTTAGTTTGTTTTTTGAAGGATGTTAGAGTTTGACAGTCTCTGACATACCAAGTTTATGGTGAATAGACGAATTGGAAGACCGAAAAAACAATGGGAAGATGGTATTAACGAAGATGCTGCAAAGCTACTGTCGAAAGTAGCGCAACGGGAGGATTGCCGCGCAAAATATCAATTATTGGAGGCAGAAGTTAAGGGAGCCCAAAGCTCGAATTTGAGCCAATCAACCATTTGATGGATAGAAAACTCGGCGTGCGATGCTACGCTTATTTAAATTAAATATTTGTTGTTATTTTTGGTTGAATAAGTTTAAATAAAATTACAGGTGAATTAAAACCAAACACGTCCCCAGCTGGTGCACTGGGGGAAAGGTCGGTGGATCTGGTAGAGAGTCCTCCCGGTCAAGTCCAAGGGACTCGTGAACCATTAGTGGGGTAGGCAAGAGATGAGCGTCTTGTCTTACTATTTGCTCATCTGTTGGAGCTTGCGAGCTCCGTGCTGGCCCACAACAGCTGCAGAAGGCGTCCCTGGGGGCACACCATTGCTCGGCTCGGACCAGTGCAGAGGGGAGCAACTGTACTGGTTCCTGGCTCGGCCTACGGGCCCGTCGACAAACTGTGGGGTCGCCAGGAGATGAGCACCTGGATGTACTAAAAGTCTCACACTGTTGGGCTTGTAGCCCTAGCCGGTCTCACAACGGCTGCAGGACACGTCCCTGGAGGCAGAACAGGGGAATGGTCGGTGGATCTGCGACAGCAGTCCTCCCGGCTAGGCTCATGGAGCCCGTGGACCAACTGTGGGGTCATCAGGAATGAGCGACCTGATGTACTATGTAGCTCAGCAATTCCCAGAACTGCTAACTCCAACACCCTCTCCCTAGGGGTGTTGGTTTAAGGACCGTGAACTTGAACGTGGACGTGAACATAGGATAGGGAGGACTAGAACTAGGACTTGGGAGTATGGTCATGACGACCGAGGTATCCGAAGGGGTGGACGGATGGGCCTAGATGTATCTGTATACACTGCGACGAACCAAACATGCCGATTGCTAGACTCAATTTTTAATTTCAGAGTTCAGGTACACCCCCAGTTCTAATTACCGGATTTAGCTGATTTTTTAACAATGATTTCCTCTGTTTATTTCAATAGAATGTACTGAGTTTCGTTGTGAAACATTAACAATTGTGACCGCTAGTGTTTTTTTAATTTTTCGTTTCAGGTGAAGTCCTACATGTAATGGATTTAGAGAATAATAGATAGCGACAAAGCACTCTCCGTACATAAAACACTACATGTACAAATTTTCATAATAATTGACCTATTACTTTTCGAATTTTGCGATCAGAAAACCGTAGGGTGAATTTTTGTTAGGCCTAACTAGCTAATACCCGGTGTGCGCTGCTACGCCTAAATAAACGAAATATGTATTTTCATTTTACTTGAATAAGTAAAACGAAAAACCAGTTATACATTTACATCACAATTATTTTTAGATACCTCTGACTGACTGAGTGATGGCATTGTTCTTCTTCTTCTTCTTCTTCTTCGTCAGGCTCTACGACTTCCAGTGGAATGTCTTGGCCTTCTCAACCAGTTTACGCCACTTCTTCCTATCTTGTGCAGTAGATTTCAAATCAAAAATCCCCATCTCTCTCAAATCCTCAATTACGTCATCTTCCCATCGATCCTTGGGTCTTCCCCTTGGGCTTGTTCCCTGTGGCTTCCAATTCAAAATATCATTCGCCAATCTTCCCTTTGGCATTCTTAGTGTATGTCCAAACCATTGTAATCATTTGGATTTGATGAAACTAACTATATTTTCTTTATTATTCTTGAGGTATAATTCGTCATTCCTTCTCAACCTCCAATTTCCATTATCCTTTACTGGACCTAGCACTCTTCTAAATATTTTCCTCTCAAAAGTTAATAGTCTTAATTTATCGATGGCATTGCCCAATGTGCCGTTTTTCTGGGAACCTGTTGTGGTCCCTTGACGGCCGAATTCCATTGAGCTGTTCATTATGGAGTTTAACCACTTTGCCTTCGCGTGTCTCGCGGCATAGTGTGTTTAGTTGCAACACTGTAGCAAGTATGAGTGACATGACGATGGTTCCTCACCAGAGCAGGGCATCATAAAACCGCACAGCCGGGCCAGCAGAGAGTCCGAAAGCCGGCGGCGCGGATTTAGATACCTCGTCCGTCTGATGAAATATATTTTTATAGTTTATCCCTTAAATTAGCAAAATACTCATTTCTTGTGTCAGTTATTTCAATGTGGCGGACCGCAGTGAAAACGAAATCTATCATAACTGTTATTTTAGGTTATTGTGTGTTTCGACACACTTTTAAGTTATTTCTATTCGTTTATTTTCTTCTGTTTTATTTAAAACATTAAATAAATTAAACCAATTGAGGTATCCTGTAGAATACAAAAACAATTTAAGGGTTAAATAAACAAATGTATCTTATATGATACATTGGGAATTTAAGGGTCACTTACATTGTATGGTATGCATTGCTACGAGCCAAACATGGCGGTTTACAGTCAATTTTTAATTTGGACTTCAGGTAAACCCCTACTTGTAATGCTCGGATTTCGCTGATTTTTGGGTAATACCTAACTCGGTTTATTTTAATAGCATATACTAAGTTTCTTTGTGAAACATTGAAAATTGCCACATCTAGAGCGATTTATAAATGTTCGTTTCAGTTGAACCATTACATTTTGTAATTTTAGAGCATAATTGATAGTTGTGGAAAGCAACGGGAAGCTACCACACCTACAATTGCCTAGTAAAGCTGCAAGCATAGCATGAAAATGCTACGATTGCAGTGAAGGGCCTGCCTTCGGGCAGAATTATTATGGATGGAATTGATAGTGGCTACACACTCTGTGTGTCTGAAGACCCTGTATATACGAATTTTTAAGTCAATTGACCGACTAGTTTTCGAGTTTTGTAAGCACAAACATATGCAGATTGAATTTTTATACAGGGTGTCCCATTAAAACCTCCCACATTTTAATTAATCATAACTAACAAAGTATGCGGAATTATGAAATGAGGATTCAAAGGATTTTCATTGCTTTATTAAAAGCTAGCTAATATCCTGCTCTGATTTTTTCAATCTTTTCTTCTGAAACACGTGTACGAGCACCTCCTGATTTTTTTAACGCTTCTAGTCGCCAGAAACTTTTCAAACCATGCCTTAATGGTTTTCTCATCAGGCGCATTTCCTCCATATTCTCTCCGGTAATTTCTTTGCTCTGTAATTATTGACTTTTGTCTCTGCATACCAGAAAACAGTTTGTGCTCGTTGCTGAGGAGTCGCCATTTTGTTTTATGACATTATTGTCCAATATGCGACAGATAAATTAATTGCAACAATGAAAACAAACATTCTTTGAGTTTCTCTTTCTTTTAATACCAACCTCATTTCATGATTCCGCATACTTTGAGAGTTATGATTAGTTAAAATTTGGGAGGTTTGAATGGGACACCCTGTATAACTTATAAAGATGTAACTCTGCTTCATTCAAGCTAACTTAATTGCTGCGTTTTGTTAAATCTTCTTAGTTATTTTTTTTTGTCGGAAGTAATAATTTCATGTACCAATGCATATCTTAAAAATCCGAACAGCTTCGAAATATCGCTACGAATTTCACAAGAAACTGTTGAAGAAGTGTTTATCTTTGAAGTTTTATACTTTGGTTTTCCAATTTTCCAAAGAAGACTTAATTCAGATTTTTTCAATTAAGACGATGCGTAATCAGCTGGGATGCACATGTTCCCTTGCTGCACGCTGTAATTCCTCTCATCTCATCTATAAAGCTTCACTCTCGGACCCGGCCGCGTGATCTCCGTTCCGATGCCTGACTCCGGTGAATGGAGCGTTTGTCCCTCCTCGCTCTCTAGCTCCTGCTTGAGGGGCTCCCCTCCCTCAGCGGCGGCTCGTGTCGCAAAGAAATCACATCTCTGACGGTGACAACTCCACCAGTGGCGTATAATTACCCAACAATGCACTATTGACAAATCCTATAGCAGTACACCTAATCGAGCAATACTATCGGCAAGTGCTAGGGTGTGGTGATATCGTAATTGTTTATCAACTAGCGGATCCTAATTCATTTCCCAATTAGATAGTCATTTCTGTATTCGATACTTTAGTAAAGATGAGGCCATTGAGCAAGTGGAGAGCTTCAAATACTTGGATTGTACTATCAATAGTAACATGAACTGCGGTCAAGAAGTAAAGCAGAGGATAGCAATAGCAAAAGAAGCTTTCAACAAGAAGAGAAGCATTTTCTGCGGACCTTTGGCAAGAGAAATAAGAAAGAGGCTTGTGAAGTGCTTTGTGTGGAGTGTAGCATTATATGGTGCGGAGACGTGGACATTACGACGGAATGAGGAAAAGCGACTGGAAGCTTTTGAGATGTGGATATGGAGAAGAATGGAACGTATAAACTGGACAGACAAAGTAAGAAATGAAGATGTGCTAGACAGAGTGGGTGAAAGAAGAAACAATGCTGGAACTCATAAAGAAGAGGAAAAGAATTGGATTGGCCACTGGCTAAGAAGAAACTGCCTGCTGAAGGATGCTCTAGAAGGAATGGTCAACGGAAAGAAAGTTAGAGGCAGAAAAAGACATCAGATGATAAACAATATTAAAATAAATGGTTTGTATGCAGATACAAAAAGGAAAGCTGAGTCAAGGAAAGAGTGGAGAATGTTGAGTTTGCAGTGAAAGACCTGCTCTTGAGCAGAACACTATGAATGAATATTGACATTTAATATATTTATCACCATCATCATCATCATCCAGTATCATGACAGCTGCCGCCGTCTTCCGGAAACCAAACGCCATTCCTCTCTGTCCATCCATTGATCTTCCTCCAATCCTCTGATATTCATAGCTGCTTGTACCCCTTCTATCAAAGTTTTCTTCGGTCTTCCTATCTTCCTCCTTTCTATTGGGATCAGTTCCATAACAATTTTAGGCAATCTTTGCTCTGGAATTCTTTTGACATGGCCATACCACTGTAATCTTTTCTTTTCTATTTACTATTTATCTAACATTTAAAAAAAATGTCTTCTATGCTACAAAGACGAAGAAATGAACGAAGAACATGTACAAACCTGTGAAGTATTACCTGTTGGATTCAGCACAGAGAACTAAAAAACTCCATGGCACTACAGGCCTAGAAAGCCCTTGACCTACTACTGAGTTCAGATCCACACGTGTTAATCACAGAGGTGGATGATCATCCAGCCAGTGTAGGGGAGATATGTAGTCAGCATGTCGGGTCCCCCAATTTAACATTTAAACCATATTGATATAATCTTCCCCGGAGTTTAATATATTAAGGAGTTCTAACTAACTAACTAACTAACTAACTAACTAACTAACTAACTAACTAACTAACTAACTAACTAACTAACTAACTAACTAACTAACTAACTAACTAACTGGAGCTATCGACCCTTTAGGTTCATGGCCCCGAGGACATGCCTGTGCTATGTTTTCCAATCGTCCCCTCAAATCATGGTTAATGTTATTCTCCCACCTCATTCTTGGTCTACCAACTGGGCGTTTTCCCTCTGGTTTCCAAGCCTCTCTTTCACTCCCTATTCGTGCCACATGGCCTCTCCATTGCAGTCTACGAGACTTAACTGTTCTTATTATATCTGGTTTCCTATAAAGATCATTTAACTCATTGTTATGCAGTCTTCTCCATTCACCTGTCTGTTGGTCTCGCTTGATTCAAAATTGTTCCTAAGAACTTTATTTTCAAACACTCGTAATCTTTTCTCCTCCCTTAAAGTAAAAGTCCATGTTTCGCATCCGTGTAATATAACTGGTAGAATAACAGTTTTATATATTTTCAGTTTAACGTTTTTTGAGAGAAGTTGGGACGACAAGAGTCCCTGTAGTGCTTAATAGCATGTTTTTCTAGCAAATGAGCCTATGTTTAATTTATTTGTGCATCTCATTCGTATTTGTAAGTATTGTTTCTTGATATTTGAATTCAGCCACTTCTTCAAAATTTACCTCAACTATCAATTTACATTATATAATATAGGCCTATTTCTGTATTTAGATTATAAAAATGTTTGTAACACCCTATATATAATACAGTCGTCCTCATCTGTTATAACCTTCGTTATATTATTAAAATTCAAAGCTTTTCGATGACATGCTTCATCTTCAGGAACTTCCTTGATAATGAAATTATTTACACATTTTATACAGAGGGCTTTGATTGTTAGGTGTGTTTTCGTTTAATACATTTTTATTTTCTGCTTCCTTGATAATTTCAATTTCTTGCAAGATATTGATTTTTTGTCTATTGTTTTCTTTATGGATTACTGATAATGTTTTTTCTCTTTTATTAAATTGATGGTCTGTTTCTGAAATGTGTTCAGCAAAGCTTGATTTTCCTTCTCTTTTCATAAATTCTGATAAAAAAACTTCTTGACGTTCTCTATGTGACTATATACTTAGTTTTATTGATATTTACTTCTAGTCCCAATTTCCTAGTGTTATCATTAGAGTATGTATTTTGGCTCTTTGTATATCCTCGTTATTACCTAATAATACACTATCAGCTTATTAATACCATTGAGTTTGGGAAGAAAATATTATTAAAATGTTATATTAAATTTGAAACAGTAGCTTGAATGGATTAGATGTTTTGAAAGGGAGGTGGGAGGTTCCAGTTTGAAGTTGAAATGACTGGACTATTCCCCTCTTACATCCCGGAGTTGACAATCAGAGTAGAACACAGGAACACACCCCCCTTCTCCACCAGTACTCAGAAAAACCAGATCCTTTCATGACAATCCAACTTTCATTTTCGCCAGAAACCATGTTATTGTATATAAGTGTATATATGTATGTAAACTTTTAGTTGTGTATGGAAACAATAACAGCGAGTGAAGTTGCACAAAACTAGTTGACACGCAAGGAGGGACACAAAATTCACTTTGTAATTCCACTTCTGGCTAATTGAAACAGGGATATAAGTCTGCAGATAAAATAAAAATGTATCTTTCTAATCATGAAATGATCGCCTCGGAAAATTCCTTAGATTTTATGTTTAACTAGCTAATACCCGGCGTGCGCTGTTACGCCTACTTACATACAACATAGTACATTCACCAATTTAGGCCATTTGTTGACCTGTTTCGGCCTCAAGAGAAACGCCATCCAAAAGTCTTTTGAGTGGACGTCCTGGTCTTCTTCTTCCTGCAGGTTGATATCTTAACATTTGTTTGGGTATTCTGTGATCTTCCATTCGATGAACATGTTGTATCCATCTTGACTTATAATCAGAAATTTTGTTTTCTAAAGATTCCATGTGTAATTCTTCTAAGATGTCTTCATTTTTTTTGTGATCTAGTAGTGTGTATCCTGCAGTCCTCCGAAGATATCTCATTTCAGCAGATCTAAGTCTCTGTATATCCTTCTGTTTCAACGTCCATACTTCGCTACCATACAAAAGAGTTGGAACAGCCAGTGTTTTATACACTTTTAATCTTGAATGCTTTTGGACTAACTGTGGCTTGAAGATAGAATTTATTAACCCTAAAATTCTTAAAAATTTAGATATTTTTGCATTTACATCCTTTTCTTCTTCATATGAGATATTGCATCCTAGATATGTAAAATTATTCACCTGCTCCAAAATTTTATTGTCCAGTACAATTTTACTTCTGACAGGATCTACACCTTGAAATGCCATAATTTTTGTTTTTTCTGTAGATATCTTCAAACCATATTCTTCTGTAATTTTGTTAAGTTCATACAGACCTTTCTGTAGATTATCTTCGGAATTTGCTATTATTATTTGATCATCTGCAAACAGTATGGTGTTTAATTTTCTATTTTCTGATATTCTTATTCCAAATTTATATTTATATTTTACGTCTAAATAAATGAAAATAAATGTGCTTTTATGTTTAGTTGACAAAAAATTAGGAACTCAGTTATAAGGGAGAAAATGAAGATTGAAGACACTATTTTAGATTATATTAAAAGTCAGCAATTAAGATGGTACGGACATGTCCAGCGAATGGAAGAGGATCGACTACCAAAATCTGTTTTGGAATGGAAACCTGAGGGAAGACGAAGCAGAGCAAGACCAAAAACCTCCTGTAGTCAGGGAATATGTTTATACATGAAGGAGAAACATCTACAACCAGGAGATTGGATGGACCGACAAAACTGGCTATTAGGAATCGGACGATGTCAAATAAATTAATCAACCGATGATCTATCTATGTTTAGTTGAATAAGTAAAAGGAAAAAAATTATAAATTTATATTTTTTAGATACCCAGTACTGAATACTCGGCGTTGCCTGGGAATCCACTCATCCCGATCTTCTTGACATAAATGAGCTAAAATAACGTGTTTTATGTTTGGTTATATAGTGAAAGGAAAAATTTCTATCGTAATTATTTTTAGATACTCCGTGCTGTTTACCCGGTGTTGTCCGGGAATCTACTCATCCCGATCTTCTTGGAATAAATGAGCTAAAACTACAAAATTCGTTATTGTGAGTTATCCGTAAAAGAATACCCGCCATGTGCTGCTATGCTTGCACATGAATCTACGTACTTGTCTCGATCTTCTTGGCATCAATGAAAGACAAAAATGGTTATTGTGAGTTATCCGTAAGAGATAAACATATGCTGTCGCGGACTTTTTTGTAGAGTTTTTTGAGATATTCTGTGTAAATTAATTTTGTGTAGGCCTATTTGTTGTGCTTTAGGCACCGTAAGCCATTAAGCGTCAAAAAAGGATTACATTTTCACGTTTTTCGCTATAAAGGGTGATTTTTAAGGGGTAGATGTTGAGTATTACAACTCTCTTATAGCCTATGTTCATCCCGGGAATCTCCTCAACGTTTTGCAAAAAGCCCCGTCATGATCGGATCAACGGTATGGCAGCGCATAAAGTATGAACGAACGAACAAACAAAAACAAACAAACAAACAAATATTAATTTTTATATATTAGATAAAAAACAAATGATTATAAACTACTTACGTATGTGTCAAATTACGTAATAATGTAGTCTACAATAATAACTTAGAGTTTTACACGATTTTGTTTTCTTTGCGGTCCGAAAAATTTGAATAACTGGCACGAGAAATTATTGTTTCGCCCATTTAAGGGTTAATAAGAGCTCAGTCATTTAACTAACTCACTTACTGGCTCTATCGAACCCGTAGGTTCATGGCTGCACAGACATAAGACCTCTGTACATCCCTATCCTGAGCTAATATTTTCTAATCACCACCTGTATAATTTACTTCCCTCAAATCATGATTAAACAACACGCACATACTACTGAGTAACACTAAGAAATTACTTCTGGAAGTAAATATCAATAAAACTAAATATATGATCATACGTAGAAATACATTATATAATGGAAATGGAAAAGTAAATATCAATAAAACTAAATATATGATCATACGTAGAAATACATTATATAATGGAAATGGACAGCTAATAACAAATGAGGGAAATTTTGAGGAAGTGGCTGAATTGAAATGCCTAGGAACAATAATAACCAACAGGAATGAGATGCACATAGAAATTAAACATAGGCTCAATTCTGGAAATGCGTGATATTATGCATTGCAGAGACTCTTGATGTCCCAACTCCTTCCAAAAAACGTTAAACTGAAAATATATAAAACTGTTATTCTACCAGTTATATTATATGGGTGCGAAACATGGACTCTTACTTTAAGGTGAGGAAAGGAGATTACGAGTATTTGAGAATAAAGTACTTAGGAAAATTTTTGGACCAAAGAGAGGTGAACAGACAGATGCGTGGAGAAGAATACATAACAATGAACTACATGGTCTTTATAGTAAGCCAGATATAATAAGAACAGTTAAGTCTCGTAGACTGCGATGGGCAGGACATGTTGCACGTATGGGGAATGGAAGACGTGCATGGAAGTTTCTTGTAGGAAAGCCAGAGGGAAAACGCCCAGTTGGTAGACCAAGAATGAGGTGGGAGAATAACATTAACTATGCTTTGAGGGAAGTACATTATACAGGAAATGATTGGAAAGCATCCACCTCTGTGATCTCGAGGTAGCGTGCTGCCTTATCACGCAGCGGGCTCGGGTTCGATCCCCGGTCGGGGCAGTTTTTCTGGGTGAGGTTTTTATCGGGTTTTTTCCTCACCTGTAAGACAAATGTCAGGAAAACTTTAAGGCCCAAACGGTCCCCGAAATCATATGACCATCATCATCATTATCATTATCATCATCATCATCATCAACATTTAGATACATTTTGGAATCATTTTCAAGAAGACGACATAACAGAGAGCTGCATGATCTGTATAGCAAGCCAGATACATTAAGAACAGATAAGCCTCGTAGACTGCGATGGGTAGGATATGTGGCACGAACGGGGAATAGAAGAAATAATAGAACCTTCCGGTAGGAAAACCAGAGAGAAAGCGCCCAGTTAGTAGATAAAAAATTATTTGGGAGAATCATATTAATCATTATTTGGGTTAGCAGATTATACAGAGGATGATTGGAAAACATTAGCTTTGGATAGGGATATATGGAAAGCTTATGTCCGTGTAGTCATGAACCAACGTGTTCGATATTGCCAGTGAGTGAGTTAGTTAGTTAGATAATGTCTTGCATCATATGAGTATGAATAATTTTCTGAAAATCTGCATCTATGCTGGAAAGTAGTGGATAATGTGTCTTAGACCACTGTTGTGCTGTAGAAACTCTTAATTCCCTTGGTCGCTAAGCAACAATGCTTGTCAATTGCCCTCCGCCTACGAACGATGGCTGTTGATGTCTTTTTCCTGACTGACGAACTAAAAGCTCGACTCACAGTTTGAGAACTGGATTGGTCCGTTACTCCAGGAGGGAGAGGGATGAAGTTAAGGGGACAGTGATACTACATCAGGATGGTCATATGAAAAGGGGAGGACAGAATGCCACTCGGTGTATAGTATAATATATTGTCTAAGTTCAGCCATGTGTATCGCAGCTTCCTTCTACTTGCTTCTGAAGATCATAGACCAACCACGAGTTTCATAATGCTGTTCCTATATACCTCTCGAGAAATTGCTTGTCATTCATAAATCCTCTAGAGTTGAAATTAACCAACTCACTGGCGCTATCGTAAACGTAGGACATAAGCTCTCCACACATCCCTATCCTGATCTGATGTTTTCCAATCATCCCCTGTATAATCTACTTACCTCAAATCACACTTAATGTTATTCTCCCACCTCATTCTTGGTCTACCAACTGGGCGTTTTCCCTCTGGTTTTCTTACAAGAAGCTTCCATGCACGTCTTTCATTCCCCATTCGTGCCACATGTCCTGCCCATCGCAGTCTACGATACTTGAGTGTTCTCATTATATCTGGCTTCCTATAAAGACCATGTAGTTCACTGTTATGCAGTTTTCTACATTCACCTGTCTGTTCATCTCTCTTTGGTCCAAAAATTTTCCTAAGAACTTTATTCTCAAATACTCGTAATCTCCTTCCTTCCTTAAAGTAAGAGTCCATGTTTCGCACCCATATAATATAACTGGTAAAATAATAGTTTTATATATTTTCAGTTTAACGTTTTTTGAAAGGAGTTGGGACGTCAAGAGTCTCTGTAATGCATAATAACACGCATTTCCAGAATTGAGCCTATGTTTAATTTCTTTGTGCATCTCATTCCTATTTGTGATTATTGTTCCTAGGTATTTGAATTCAGCCACTTCCTCAAAACTTCCCTCATCTGTCATTAGCTGTCCATACCCATTCGAGAAATTGCTTGTCATTCATAAATCCTGTAGAGTTGAAATTTAAATAACTAACTACTGACACTATCGAAAAGTAGGTTCATGGCTGCCGGGACATAAGCTCTCCATACATCCCTATCCTGAGCTGATGTTTTCCAACCATTCTCAGTATAATATGTTTCCTTTAATCATAGTTAATGTTATTCTTCCACCTCATTCTTGGCCTGCCTACTAGGCGCTTTTCCTCTGGTTTTCCTAAAAGAAATTTCTAAACTCTTCTTCATTCCCCATTCGTGCCACATATCCAACCCATCGCACTGTCTATCATACTTAAATGTTCATATTATATCTGGTTTCCTATTAAGAATCATGTAGCTCATTGTTATGTAGTCTTCTCCATTCGCCTATTACTTCATCTCTCTTTGGTTCAAAAAGTTTCCTAAGAACTTTATTCTCAAATGCTCGTAATATTTTCTCCTCCATTAAAGTAAGAATGCGTGTTTCGCGTCCATATAGTATAGGCCTACCTGGGAGAATAACAGATTTACATATTTTTAATTTAACGTTTTTTGGGAGAAGTTGAGACGACAATAATCCCTATAATGCATAATAGCATATATTTCCAATTGGCCAGACCCATATTATGTTACGGCAGTGAGGCCTGGACAATTCGCAGTGTAGATGAACAAAGACTAACTGCGGCAAAAATGAAATTTACGAGACATATTGCAGGTTATTCAAGAACAGACCATAAAAGGAATTCTGAGATTCTCAAAGAATTACAAACAGAATCAGTCATGGAATATGTACAAAAATACAGAAACAACTGGAAATCTCACGTAAGAAGAATGAGTAGAACAAGAATACCACGTCAAATCTTAAATTACCAGCCACCAGGCAAGAGATCTTTGGGCAGATCCTTCAAACATTGGATTGAGACCGTAACAGACCGCTAGGTCTATCACATGAAAGGAAGAAGAAGAAGAAGAAGAAGAAGAAGACTATGTTTAGTTTCTTTGTGCATCTCAATACTATTTCTAATTATTGTTCCTAGGTATTTGAATTATATGGATGTGAAACATGGACTCTTTCTTTAAGGAAGGAAAGGAGATTACGAGTATTTGAGAATAATGTTTTAGGAAAGTTTTTGGACCAAAGAGTCTAATGGTAAAGACTACATAACAGTGAGCTACATGATCTTTATAGGAAACCAGATATAATAAAAACAGTTAAGTCTCGTAGACTACAACAGGCAGGACATGTGGCACGAATGAGGAATGAAAGAGGGGCATGGAAGCTTCTTGCAGGAAAACCGAAGGGAAAACGCCCAGTTGGTAGAGAAAAAATTATGTGGGAGAATAACATTAACAGTGATTTGAGAGAAGATTATACTGGAGATGTTTATGAAACATTAGCTTAGGATAGGGGTGTATGGATAGCTTATGTTCTCGCGGACACATCACCTATGTGTTCGACAGTGCCAGTGAGTTAGCGAGTTATTTATAAATTTATTATTATTTTTCTTTTTCCTTATTCATATAATATATATTATTAAAAATAATATATTAATCAAGTTATGAAACCATCCCTTGTACAAAAAAACACCAGATTACGTTTATATAACACTTTGGCTAGACCAGTGTTGACCTATGGTAGTGAAGCATGGACACTAAAAAGACAACATGAAAGCAGAATAACGGCTTGTGAAATGAGATTCATGCGCAGAACAGCGGGTTACACCAGATGGGATCGGAAAAGGAACACCGATATCTTAAATGAATTGAAGACTACGCCAATTTTGGAATATATTAAACAGTACCAACTAAATTAGAAACACCATCTTGAAAGAATGAGTTCAAATCGGATCCCCAAAGCTGTTTATAATTATATACCAAGAGGACGAAGGTCTCTGAGCCGTCCTATTAAACGCTACTTTTTCCAAGTCCGTCGCCGTGGCGTAGTCGGTAGAGTCCCTACCGTCCACTCAGGCGTCCCGGGTTCGATTCCCGGCGGGGTAGGGGATTTTAAATCTCCACCTTGGGTCTGGGTGTGTGTCCTGTCTTGTGTTGTATGTGTGAATAAGATAGAAAGGTTAAATACTTAAACAAAAAAGGAAAAACAGTGTAAACGAAAGAAAGCGACAGAGAAAGAAATTTAAAAAATCGCTGGAGGGAAAATATTCTATAGGATCGTAACAGGCCTTGGCCTAATACTTGGAAGGAAGAAGAAGAAGAATATAAAAACTCTTTTAATTTATTTAGCGGTAGCAGCTCACGCCGGATATTAGCTAGTTTAGGACAAAATATTAGAGTGAATATTCGTGATTTAGTAAAAATAACTTTAGACCAGTGAAAGAGGATGATCTCTTTTCTCAGTTTTTGAAATCCTACAAACACCCTATCGCTAGAGAACAGACAGCATTCAATTCAAGGCGGCTCAACGCTCGAATCTCATGACCACGTTTGAGACTTTACAGATAAAAAATGAAGAGAGAGAGAGAGAGGGGGCAAGAAAAAGACTTGTCTAACCGAAGTATACTTCAAAGACCAGCGGGTTTAGTGGAGTGAAGTCCAACAGGCAAAGAATCATCTCATGTTGTAAGACGGAGCGGGATGCGAATCCCTAGGGATTTGCAAACACACCGTCTCCAAACTTTTTCAGCAAAAGTCACCAAGCTGAGAGCATAAAATGCTTACAACTTTCACTTTTAACTCTATTCTCTTTCTTCGATTTCTTAACAAATTACAACAAAATCTGATACATATAATATATAAGCTTCAATTTATGGATTGCATAAAAGCAAACATTTAAAATTTGGTCATGTTATAAGAATGACAGATGACAAATTACCAAAAAATAATATTAGAATGGGTGCCACTTGGTAGAAGAAGAGGAAGACTGCCAAGAGATTATGTGGATTCATGATTTTGAGCAGCATGAGGGAAAAAGGATATGACGATACAAATTTGAATGGCAGAGGTGTGGAGGAAAATGACAATATGTTAATTGGACGCAGGGAGATGGAAGATATAGAATGGATAGAATACGAAATAAAAAAAATAACGGAAATTATGGGTGTACAAGAGGAGCCAGACATCATAGACATTATAGAAAAGAAAATATTACAGTGATATCCCCATGTCAAAAGAATGCCAGATCAAAGACTGCATACACGTATTATGGAATGGATCCCAATGGAAAGAAGGAAGAGAGGAAGACCAAAGAAACTTTGGATAGAAGGTGTGCAAGTGGCTATGATTATTAGTGGATTGGAGGAAGATCAATGGATGGACAGAGAGGAATAATGTTTGAATTCCGGAAGACGGCGGCAGCTGTCTTTATACCGGATGATGCTGATGATATATATATATATATCATCCGGTATCATGGCAGCTGCCGCCATCTTCCGGAAACCAAACGCCATTCCTCTCTATCCATCCATTGATCTTCCTCCATTCCTCTGATATTCATAGCTGCTTGTACCCCTTCTATCCAAGTTTTCTTCGGTCTTCCTCTCTTCCTTCTTTCCATTGGGATCCATTCCATAACAATTTTTGGCAATCTTTGCTCTGGCATTCGTTTGACATGACCATACCATTGCAATCTTTTCTTTTCTATGATGTCTATGATGTCCGGTTCCTCTTGTACACCCATAATTTCCCTTATTTCTTTATTTCGTATTCTATCCATTCTAGATTTTCCAGCTGATCTTCTTAAAACATCCATTTCTGTACTTAAATTCTTTTCATTTCCTTGGTAGGAATTTGCCAGACTTCAGCACCATATGTTAAAATGCTCTGAATTATGGTTTGATATATTTGTAATTTTCTATTTTTTGTAATATTTTTGCTCCACCAAACAGAGTTTAAAGCATTTATTGCTTGTTTTGTTTGTGCGATTCTATTTTTAATTTCCACTGTGTTATCGCCTGAATGGTCTAATTTTGTTCCTAAATAAGTGCATTCAATACTAGGTTTTAGTTCTCCTCCATTGTTGAAATTTATATTTTCCATTTCTTCTCCTATACACAGATATTTAGTTTTCTCAATGTTTATATAAAGTCCCCATTTTTCATATTCTTCTTTTGGTTTTTTAGCCATATATTCTATGTCATCGTGGTCCTGTGCTATTAATACCTGGTTATCTGCAAAATTTAATATATATATATATATATATATAATATATGTGTGTGTGTGTGTGTGTGTGTGTGTGTTTGAGAGTAGGTGGGATGGCAAAAGTCCGTGTAATGCATAACAGCATGCATTTCTTGATTTGAACCTATGTTTAATTTCTGCGCCTCATTCCTATTTGTAATTAATTATTGTTCCTAGATACTTGAATTCAGTCACATTTTCTTCCAACCACGTATTCTCCCAGTTATATTATGTAGACACGAAACAAGGACTCTTATGTTGAGAGGAGTAAATATACAAGTATTTACGAAAAAAAAAAGTAGGAAAAATTTTGGACCAAAGAGAGACGAACGGATAGATGAAAGGAAAGTACTAAATAACAGTGAGCTGCATGATCTTAATGGAAAACCAGATATAAGAAGAATAGTTAAGACTCGTCGACTGCAATGGACAGGACATGTGGCATGAATGAGAGATTAAAGAGGAGAATGGAAGTTTCTTCTAGTAAAACCTGAAGGAAAATGTCCAGTAGATAGGCCAAGAATTAAGTGGCAGTATATTTACCATGATTTAAGATAAGTTAGTTAATTATCTTAGAAGCCTTGAAAAAACAAAGCAGGATAAAATAAGAAATGAATTCCTTTGGAGAGAAATGAATGTCACCACATCTGTTAAGAGGATTGAAAATCAAACTCTTAAATGGTATGGCCATGTACAAAGAATGGAAAATGAAAGATGACCAAAAAATGTGTAACAATGGTCACCCCCTGGAAGAAATAAACGTGGCAGACCAAGATGGAAATGGAAAACCTACGTCAGAACCATAATGAATGATAGGAATTTGGAAGAAGGAGATTGGAATGATAGAAATAAAATGAAACAGAAGACGGCAAACCTATAGTCAAAGAAGAAGAAGAAGAAGAAGAAGAAGAAGAAAGAAGGAAGATTATACAGGGAATGATTCGAGAACATTGCTCAGGATAGGTATATATGGAGATTTTATGTTCGATAGTGCCAGAGAGGTGGTTATATGTTGTCATAGGTTTGATACTCGGTCTCATGTTATGAAATGAAAGTTTTTGTCTGCTTGGAACTGCCCGTTCGATTCCTTAATTAGAGGATTTTGATTCAGAGAGCA
Organism: Diploptera punctata; assembly: GCA_030220185.1. Taxonomy (NCBI): domain Eukaryota; kingdom Metazoa; phylum Arthropoda; class Insecta; order Blattodea; family Blaberidae; genus Diploptera; species Diploptera punctata. Next base: position 1,784,168 of record JASPKZ010009803.1, read on the forward strand.
CGTCAGTTAAATGACCTATGTAAAGCGTTTAATCACGTGGTCTAGATGGAACACCTACAGAGGCGATATTCGGCACAAATCCAAGAAGAGGGTGGCAGTACGGAAATACTTTTTTTGACAAACATGTTGTGCGGCTGTCGGCACCTTTGATGACATCCTCTCGTTCTTAATTAGTCGGTATTTCACACAAATACCTCTCCCCTTTCTGAACGCACATAATGCTAGATTGTTCTCTGAGCCAGGTGTCGGATGAAGCTGCAGCCCTACACCACTTTGCTTGTCAATCACATGTGTCTGTCTTCCACGTGTATACAGCTACAAACACCATGGATATAATGTTTTTAGGAACATTTTTGGTAATATATGATAAATAAACTAATGGAAGAATATAAAAAATGGTTACTAGTAAAATTCATGGTGATTTTCCGTGAGGTATTAGTTCACAGTAATATAATGTACGGTTTAAAAACTATAATATAGTTACCTTGTAGGTCCGTCTCCTCAACTTAAGTTGTTTTAAAACTCTGTAGGCCTTTCGGGACTAGTCCCATCATCAGCAGAATGCATTAGGTCCGTTCTTGTTGACCTTTGTTGAAGCACTGACTTGGTTGTACATTATATTACTGTATAAAAAATGGGGACTGAATATAAATTTACAGAAATCAGAATATGTGTGTTTGGGAATGGATGTGGATGACCTCATACTCGAAACAAGGAAAATAAAAAAAAAGTGAATTTTTTAAATATCTTGGGTCAATAATTACAAGTTTAGGTACCTGTGAGAGAGATGTACAGACTAAAATTGCAATGGCAAAAAATGAAACTAAGACATTACATGGAATAATTTGGAAGAAAAATATTACAAAGTTAACTAAAATGAAAATTTATAAGAGCATAATACAGAATATTTTGTCATATGGAAGTGAAACTTGGTCTTTGACGGAATTACAAAAGAATAAAATTAGAACAGATGAATTCGATTATTTTAGAAGCCTCTAAAAAACAAGACAGGATAAAATAAGAAATGAATTCCTTTGGAGAGAAATGAATGTCACCACATCTGTTGTTAAGAGGATTGAAAATCAAACGCTTAAATGGTATGGCCATGTACAAAGAATGGAAAATGAAAGATGCCAAAAAAATGTATACCAGTGGTCACCCTCTGGAAGAAATAAACGTGGCAGACTAAGATGGAAATGGAAAACCTACGTCAGAACTATAATGGATGATAGGAATTTGGAAGAGGGAGATTGGAATGATAGAGATAAATGGAAACTGAAGACGGCAAACATATAAGTGGAGGAAAGCCGAAGAAGAAGAAGGAACATTTTTGGGCCAAAGAGAGATGAACAGACAGGCGAATGGAGAAGATTATATAACAGTGAACTAGATGAATTAAAATCTATAAAAACTATGTCAGTACCTATGTTAACATATGTTTGTGAAAATTGGGCACTTAATAGATCAATTAAAAGGGCTATTTAACTCATACCCCAAATGGGAGTCAATGACCTATCAATGAATTTTGTTTTACAACCAATGGCAGTCGTGTTTCACCTCGATCTTTATCGATTTTTCTTTATCAGCTCCAGCTTTTCAGATAAAGAAAGCTTCCTTTTACACGCTTTATATTACCTTGACCTGTATCTGTCTATGTAACGGAATCTTTCAACACGATTTTCGCCCACTTAAAAACATTGGATCGACTTGAAACTTTGTATACTTGTAAAGGGCCAATGACAATACAATAATTTCATAAATAATATATAATATATAATTGGTTGCGGACATATCTACTTTTTAGTCCATCGTTGTAAGAAATTAATATTATATCCTCTGGTAGCTCAGTTGGTAGAGTGGTGGACTATAGTGGTATACAATTTGAGTAATCCATAGGTCGCTGGTTCAAATCCGGCCCAGAGGAATTTTTTTAAAAGAGTATTACTTTTAGCTCATACTACTATAGTATCGAATTTAAAGATATTTACATTTTTATCTTATTCTGTAAAATATTAATGACAATTTTGTAAACTTACCACATTTAATTTAGACAAAAATATGAGGAGGATACGATTAACTGTAACTATTTATCTATATTAAAATATTCAAAAATATTATTATAATGTTATATAATAATTTAAAAAAATATATAATTATATTCGTGCCTACACACTAAAAATATCGTAAGCAATTAAATTTTCGTGGGATTCTGGTTTATGGCAATCAATTAAATAAAAAATTAAAAAATAAATAATAGTTTAAAAAACTAAAACAACACGTTTTATTAGAAAAACAAACTAAAAAAATAAGAAAATAGTTTAAAACACTAAAACAACACGCTTTATTAGAAAACCGAACTAAAAAATGAAAAATAATTTTAATTTCCAACACGCTTGGGATAAAATTAAAGTGGTCAACAAAAAAATCATCTCCAACACATCTAGAATAAAACTAGAGTTATCTACAAAAAAATAATTTACCATCAAAAGCGTGGGGTGCTTTTTATGCTTTTTACGTTTTCTTCTTAGAGACTTTACCTTTACCAATGTCTGTTTATTATCAAATATATTAATTGATATAGAGCACCCCACGCTTTTGATGGTAAAATTATTTTTTTTGTAGGTAGCTCTAGATTTATTCTATATGTGTTGGAGATGATTTTTTTTATGTTGACCACTTTAATTTTATCCCAAGCGTGTTAGAATTTAAAATTATTTTTCATTTTTTAGTTCGGTTTTCTAAAAAAGCGTGTTGTTTTAATTTTGTAAAACTATTATTTATTTAAATTGCAGTCATAGTTGTTAAAAGCTGTTGTTAAATAATAGTATGGGCAATGATGAAGTGCTGGCAGACGTGTGGAATAGCATTACTACTTGAATTGTGTGTCACAGTTGTATTGAGGGGAGATCAATCTCCTCAGATAACGATGAGTGCTGCTTTCCATATTAATCCGTGAGTGATTTCTCGCCCAAATGGATATGTAGGGTAAATCATACAGCTATTGGATACTTAAATATGTCATATGCTAATATCAAATAAACAAGAGAAAACTCTATTTGTCTACCGCAAATAATTTCTCCTTTCTTTTCAGAAAACACAATGTTAATGTAACATTAGATCAGTTTATATCATGTATTTTTATATTAGAAACTACAAATTTCACTTATATATTTGCAATTTATCATAAGTAATGCCACGAGTGATTTCAAAATTATCACGACTCACGAAAGTGAGGAGTGAATTTATCTAGAGAATTTGGAAATCAAGAGTGGCATTTGTTAGGACTATTTATCGAATAAAATTGAGCTGTTTATTCACAAATCATTATTTAACTATAGATATTTTAAAATATTTATATATTTAATGTAAACGGCGATGTTTGAAAACAAATCAGAAATGTGAGGTTATGTTCATTCACTGCTGCTTGATCATATTATTTATTGCCAAATAAGATCGCAATATTGTAAGAGTGCACCCAAGTGGAGAAATAATGAAACACATCAAACTATATATCATAATCAACATTACGGGTTATTCATTTATTTTTTTAGTAAACAACTCTGTAAAATCAAGGAATCTTTTCATTATTTGCTATATTCAATGTATTTGTTGGAGAAAAATAATGCTTTGACCTGTTCAGAACATTAAAAAGGAGGAGCTTTCTTTATCACAAAAGCAGAAGCTGATAAAGAGACATCGATAAAGAGCGAGGTGAAACACGACTGTGATTGGTTGTAAATAAAAAATCATTGTAACGTGATTGGTCATTGACTCCCATTTGGGGCATGAGTTAAATAGTCTTGGTAAAGTACAGTATTTGAGAATATGCTTAATAATGTTAGACCTTCTTTGTGTGCCATCAATTTCTATAATACAGCCCTATAGATTTCTCAAAATGTCAAATATGAGGTGTGCAAGACAAAATCCTTTTACTACGAAATTTGTTTATTTAGTTACAGTTTTTTTTAACTAACTCACGAAACCTATCGAATGCATAGATTCTTGGCCTCGCGGACATAAAAGCTCTCTATACATCCCAATCCCGAGCTAATGTTTTCCAGTCATCTCCTGTATAATCTACTTCCTTCAAATCATGGTTAATGTTATTCTCCCACCTCATTCTTGGTCTACCAACTGGGCGTTTTTCTTGTAGTTTTCTTACATGAAATTTCTGTGTCCCTCTTTTATTCCCCAATCGTGCTATATGTCCTGCTCATCGCGGTCTGTGAGACTTAAGTTTTTCCTATAAATATCACGTAGATCACTGTTATGCAGTCTTCTCCATTCACATATCTGTTCATCTCTCTTTGGTTAAAAAATCTTCCTAAGAACTTTATTCTCAAATACTTGTGCCAATTTGTTCTCCCTTAAAGTAGACATTTTTCATTACCTGTCCATTTCCATTATATAATGTATTTTTCTATCTGAACATGTATTTAGTTTTATTGATGTTTAGTTCCAGTTCCAATTTCTTAGTGTTACTCAATATAGAGTGCGTGTTGTCCTTTAGTATCTCCTCGCTATCGGCCAATAGTACAACATCATCAGCATAAACTAACAGCTTATTAATAGCATTGAGTTGTAGGACTTCTTCATCCTCTAAAGATTTGATAACATGCTCTAATGCAAAATTGAGAAGTAGAGGAGATAGTGGATCTGCTTGCTTTAACCTATTGTGAATTTCAAAACTACCTGAAAACTGATTTCCTACATTTTGTGTCATTTAGGCACATTCGATTAAGCCTCACCTAGTTCTTAGAAACAGTTGTTTTATTACTAATTTTATTTTATTGCTTTAGCTTTTTATTCAAGTCGGGGAGGTAGACTTCCAATTGATCTGCGACCTGAAAAATGAGGAATGAAAGAGAGGCATGGGAATTCTGTAGGAAAACCAGAAGGTAGGCTCCGAGTAGGTAGGCCAAGAATATTGAGGGAGGATAAAATTAACCATAATTTGAGGGAAGTAAATTTTACAGCCCCCTACACTGGCTAGATGATCGTCTTCCTCTGTGATTAACACATGTGGATGTGAGGCCAGCAGCCGGATTGTAGGCCAAGGGTCTTCTAGGCCTGTTGCGCTTGGAGTTTTTTTTAAAATTATACAGGGGATAATTGGAAAACATTGACTCAGGATAGGGTTGTATGGGGAGCTTATATTCGCAAGGCCTTGAGCTTACTAGTTGGATGGTGCTAGTGAGTTAGTTTTTTATTCTCTTCTTCTTCTTCTTAAACTTAATTTGTAGGATTTTCATCCTGTTTATTTCCAAAATCACTCTTCGGACGAAGACGTACTGGATGTGCATTCACTGTCTATCCATCTCTTGGCAGGTCTTCCTCTTGTTCTTCTCCCGTCCATTGGTCTATCTTCTTTAGCTCTTTTTGCAAGCCTGTTTTCTTCCATTCTTTCTATATGACCCTTCCAATATTTTCGTCTATCTATAATAAATTTGGTTATGTCTTGAATATGACATTTGTCCCTTATTTCTGTGGTGTTTTATCAAATAATTTTTTCCCCTGAATAGTTCTTAAGATTTTCATTTCACATGTGCTTATTATTTGTTTAGTTTTTGTTGTATCAGCCCTAATTTCTGCTCCATATACGATAACTGGTCGAACTATCGTTTTGTATATGCGGGTTTTGCTTTCTATTGACATATGTTTGTTGCACCAAATTAAATCTTTCATATATCCTGATATTTGTGCTGCTTTAATTTGTAATTTATTTTCATTAAAATAATAATGCACGGAAATTACACAAAGGATGACCAAGAGCTTGCTGTTTGATAAAAGAGACCTCCTACCTGCATGGTGTTCATCTCTCTTCCGCTTGGTGATGCTGTTGCCGTTAGGATCGGGTTGTTGAGGTTGAGGAATACCCAGGATGCCGTTGATACTATACGCGCCGGGACGCTGAGGATCGTGGTGGCCTCCTGGGTGGTGGGGTGGTGCTGGCACCGAGGACGCAGGAGCGTGCGTGATGACGGACACGGATCCCGTCTGTTGCTGCTGCTGTTGTTGGTGTTGCGAGTTGCCTCCTGCCGACCCGCCCGACTGCTGCTGTTGTTGCTGATGGTGAACGTGCTTTGCCTTCTCCGCCGCCTTATTCCGCACGATTCTGCAACCAACCAAACATAACCCATTATTTCTGAATATGGCCAGTATCACCGTCCCATAGCATCTATCCCAATATAGAACTTGTATTAACCCTTAAATTAAAAATGTATCCTATTGGATACATTGATTTAATTTATTTAATATTGTTTTTAGATCAATAGAAAAACAAACGAGCAAAAATTACTTTAATTTATGTCAAATTACGCAATAATGTATAATAATAACTTACAGTTTTATATGAATTTATTTTCCTTGCGGTCCGGAACATTTAATAACTGGCACGAGGCAATGTTGTATTGACAATTTAAGGGTTAAAGACAGATTTTTATGACCTACCATCCTCTTTAATGACAATTTCTTCTATGAACATATATCAAAGACTATATAATCGATTTTGGCTATACTATACTCTAAAACAAAAATATTAGCTCTGAAAGGAAACTGTACAATGAGAACAAAAATAGTGATAAACAATGTAATTATAGACCAAGTTCAGAATTTTAATTATTTGGGATGTCATTTAGGCAATGACAGAAATTTAGATAAACACACTAAAATACAACGATTCAATTATCTATGTGGCACAATTAAACGTACTTTATTGAATAAAACTAATAAAGAAACTATTTTAAAATTTTACAAAGTATTGGCGGTTCCATCTCTTATCTATGGATGTGAAACCTGGACATTAACAAAGGAAGATAGTAAACAAATAGAGTGCTTCAACAAGGGTCAACAAGAACGGACCTAATGCATTCTGCTGATGATGGGACTAGTCCCGAAAGGCCTACAGAGTTTTAAAAGAACTTAAGTTGAGGAGACGGACCTACAAGGTAACTATATTATAGCTTTTAACCGTACATTATATTACTGTGTACTAATACCTCAACGGAAAATCACCATGAATTTTACTAGTATCGATACAGAACAAGCTGGAAAAAAACAGTTGGCAAGGATGACTGAGGATAGAATACCAAAAGCAGCATAGGCCCTATAGCTATTCACCACGAGGAGGAAGAGGTTTGGGAAGACCAAAGAAAAGATGGAAATAAACAGCAATTTGGAGCCGGAACAGGCTAGTAAATAAGCCTAAACCGTGACGAAGAAGAACGAGATAGTTGAAGTGTCTTCTCATAGAATTTGGTGTTTGGTAGGAAAAAACTATGCTCTGATGTCCTTGATGAAGAAGTCCTGTATTATGCCACTAATGAATTTTCGATCGGAGAACAAGTGACTATTAGCGTCATGTTGGCCAATGTGATAACATACGTTCCCATTAGAGCCAATTGCCAATATGTTTACTCACATATAAGGGATCTTATCCCAGCGGTACACTTAGTAAGTTAGGGTGAGAAAATGGGCCAGTTAGTGTACATCTGTTTAGTTTAGTATTCACTTGTTTGTTAGCTGGTTTTTGTGATAAGTTTGCTACACTGTCTGAGCAATGACTAATATATTTTTACATTGTAAATACGTGATTTTAGGTTACTCTGAGATCAATTTCTCATTTCATTTAAAGGCATTTTGTGGAAAAAATTCAACATATATTGCTTTTAGGTAATTGTTCACATACTATTACAATACATTTTGGGTTTTTCAGTTTTTTATTTGAATTTATGTAAATGCCACGATACCATATAACTTCCTCGATCTTTTTTGTAACTGTATTATTAAGATTTTATTTTATTTTTTTCATTTTGAGAATTTTCCTCATTATTGAGGGTTTTCTCCAACCAATCATAGTAATTAACATGAATTAAAAATAAATAAATAAATAAATATAGACGGCTACGGACTTACAGACTATCAGTTTGTAACAAACATTCACAAATTTCCCTTAATTAAACTTCTCCGTCGTTTTCTGTCCTCTGTGTCTTCATCTGTTACACCAAGTTTCCTCATCGAATTTTGAATGTTATTCTTCCAGGTTGTTCTTGATCTTCCTTTTCTGTTCCTTCTTTCAATTTTCCATGCATAGACAGCCTTTGGTAGTCTTCCATCCTGCATTCTTCTTACATGTCCTTACCATTTTAGCCTTCTGTGTTCAATCTGATCCATTATATTTCTTTCTGCATTCATCCATTTTCTAATTTCTGTATTTCTAATGTTTTCCTGTAGAGATTTTCTGGCAGCTCTTCTCCAAAAATCCATTTCAACTGCAGTTGTTGACATGTTGTGTCACTGTCCAAACTTCCGATCCATATAACATTATACTTTCTAGTATGGATTTATAAATTAGTTGTTTTATTCTGTTAATGATGTTTTTACTCCATAGTATAGAGTTTAACATTCAGGCCGGATATAAATAATGTATGGTTTACTTAAGTAGTGACCAGGTGCTCCTAAGAAGGTAATGGTAGAGAACAGCGTGTAATGTTTATCTTGGGTTGAAATCCGATTCAGGTACATTTAGTAATGTTAGCTAAGGCCAATTTAATTAAAGAATTTTATATTTATTTGATATTTGTTATAGCGCGAGACGAGGGGTGTTTTTGGGAGACAAGAGGTGTTTTAAAACAAACCCTTGAAAGAAAAGTTATGTTAAGATAAGATCAACACTAATGAAAAATACACTGAAGGGGGAGGGGAGGGGTTGTGAAAGAACATTTCTCAGGTATTTTTATGAGACAAGGGATTTTTTAAAATAACCAACGTTACGAGAGGGTAGAAGAAAGGCGAGTCGGAAGTCTGGTCGGAGCCCTCGGACAGCGAGGTCGCAGAGCCACCAGGGCCAGCGCCCTGCTGGGCCCAATTCATAATTATGTAAGTAGAAGTTTGTAATATAGTTTTTAATTCTCTCGGGAATGTTCACAATTAAATTTTAATCGCTCTTAATCAAATGTTAATCTATTATTAAATGGTGCTTCCAAGTTCTATCTTGAGTAATTTTTAAATGTAACCTATAATATGTTCTTATATATATATATATATATATATATATATATATATTATATATTAAAGTTTCTGATACACCGTGTCAATTGCTTCCTTTTTATGTCGTTGAATAATGTGTAAATTCTTCTAGAAGTCCTGTTCACACTTCCTATAATTTCCTCGGCACGCTACCTAGTAATTAGAAAAGCCCTTTCGAAATAATAAAGAATAAAATGAAGAAATAAACCGAGTCGTTACAATATTATTCCAGTTATATGGAACCGAAACATGGACTCTTACTTTAAGGGAGGAGAAACTATGACAAATATTTGAGAATAAAGTTCTTAGGAAAATTATATGACCAAAGAGATACGAACAGACAGGCGAATTGAGAAGACTAAAGAAAGCTAAATGCTGGAATTACTCGTAAAATATTTCAGATTAGGCCTACTTTGATTATTCATAGTTTTGATTGAGAATTTTATTGTCTTTTTGACACTTTCCTTGCGAATGAGTGCGCGCGAGCATGCGCACGGCACACGTGTTGGATCACGTGACAGACAGTCGGAGGGCGTGTTGGGTAACATGATACTCTTATAAACCGAACCGTCCAACCCCCGCGCAGGGAGGGAGGGCAGACAACCCCTCAATTAAGTAATGACGTGATTAATACGTGCAGCGTGGCCTGTGTGGGCCACTTGATTCCACGCCGATCAATCATCAATTTCCCTAATGAATATAAACTATAGTTCACTCAGCGACTACGTTGTTTTTCTTGTAAATAAAAAAACCTAGTATGCACGTGTACTTGAGAGAAGGGTGAATTCGAAAGTTTTTGTGGTCACGTGCACTGCATACTTGCGGCTCATGTGGCCACGTGACTCTTTCATTTCTAATTTCGATATGGTGTTGAGCGTCTGCTAGAATGAATTATCTATTTTTCTATGCTTGAACCAAAACAATGCTCATTTTTCACGACCTGCTTCTGTTGTGACGAAAAAAAGGGAAGGTATGTTAATATTTCACATCCCTTGATATTTAAGCTCCGTCTTAACCCATTCGCTTCATGTTTAAATGCTCAATACATTTCCCCAGAAACCGGATTTAAGTTACCGTAAATTATATTGTCTATTTTCAGACATTCAAAACAAGCCAAAGATAACGGTACTTGATCACAATAAGGGTGTAGGCCAAAACACAATCCTGTACTATTCATAGATTTTAACAAAATATTATCCAGCTAAGGGGTGTACAAAATATTGCAAAATATATAACAACAGAGCTAAGCAAGTGTATCTCATCTTCCGAGTTGAAGGCCATTTAACTACCTCGTCTTTTGAGGCGAATGGGTTAATTTACATTTCATCATCATCATTATCAAGATCATCATAGAACATTCACAAATTTTAGGCCATTTGTTCACCTGTTTCAACAACAAAACATGGACTCTTACTTAAAGGCAGAAAAGAAGATTACGAGTATTTGAAAATAAAGTTCTAAGGAAAATTGTTGGACCAAAGAGAGATGAACAGACATGTGAATGGAGAAAACTATATAACAGTGATCAAGAATCCAGAATATCTTATGGAAAAAAATCTACATACAGAAGAACAAGGACAGAATTATAAATTTTGAAATTCCCGGAGAAAGGAACCTCATTGGCAATTTCATTGGACCAGAGGCAGAGAGAGCAGGAATCAAGAATCATGGCCGACAACTTGAGAAAATTCAGTCTGTAAGAATGAATTTTAAAAGCATTGACATTTAAATCACCGCTGTGGTCTCGAGGTAGCGTGCTGCCTTGTCACGCAGCGGGTCCGGGTTCGATTCCCGGTCGGGACAGGCTCCTGGGTGAGGTTTTTTCGGGGTTTCTCCTCACCTGAAAGACAAATGTCAGGACGCTTAGGGCTCAACGGTCCCCGAAAATCATCCGGCCATCATCATCCTTATCATTATCATCGTCATCCTTCACCGGTGTGGAAAGCAACGGGAAGCTACCACATCTATAATTCCCTAGTAAAGCTGCAAAGCATAGCATGAAAATGCTATGATTGCTGTGAAAGACCTGAATTCAGGGAGAATTACTATGGATGGGTGGATATTTATATCTGTAGGGAAATAAACGGAAGTAAATAAAGTTGGTTTAGAGGAAGATAAGAGTCAATACTGAGTTGTTAGGCCATTGTAAGGAGACTGCCAAACTTGACCATCTTTGAGAAACAAATTGAAAATAAAATTACTAACAGAAACAACTCACTAATATTACTTTTTAAAAATTAATGTGGTTTTTCATTATTTAATAAAAATAGTTTTAAGATTTGTTAATATATTTACCTATTGCCTTGTATAATAAGCGATAAATTAATTAATTATCGTTTATTTAATTCATTTGCAGTTTTCTTTCTTGTCTTTTTTATGTATTATAGTAGAATTGAGCTGGTATTCCTATCTGTATACATTCTTGTCATTAATTTAATTTTAATTGTTTATTTAATTTTATTGTATTATTAGAACATTATTATTCAATTTGACAGATAAATAATGTTTTTAATAGGACTATTATTGTATTTGTTGTATTTATATGCAACATTCTGTTTTGCTGGTGACTGGAAGAGAAAGGCCACACTGTCTTAACACCCCGGCCAGGTTTTTTTGCTAAATAAATCTATTCTAATTCTACTATTTGAAAACATTATTTATGTGCATGTGTTTGGAAAATTTTAAAGAATCAACCTAAATGGTACCTCAGTTAAAAGCATCATCAACAAAAATATCCACCATGGAATTCAGACGGCCTTGCATGGTGGGAAAACAAGCAGTTAATTTTCACTTCTATTGTATCTCGACAGGAAGAGCATGTGTTGTAAAAATCTCTCAGTATTTACATGTAATCATGACATTGGTCTTTCAAATGTCGAAGGTTAGAATCTCATAAAATTATCCTTATTGGAATTTACTTTCTTTGTATTTAATTTGAGATTTTATTTCTGTAATAGGCATAATTTGTAAATATTCAGTTTAATTAAACGTGGTTCCCAATAAAGTATGTGCGCCAGCCCAGTTTAAAGAAAAACGAGAAAATTCGAAAGGAAAACAAACTTACCGTAAAAATAATAATCAGTTATAAAACATTTTAAAATTTTCACAAAAGCTTTATTAGAAAAACCGAAATAAAAAATGAAACATAATTTTCATTTCATACACGCTTGGGATAAAATTACAGTGGTCAACAAAAACAAATTCATATCCACCACATCTAGAAGAAAACTAGCGTTATCTACAAAAAATAATTGTACCATCACCACTAGCGTCTGGTGCTCGATGTCAAGTAATATATTTGATAATAAACAGGTATTGGTAAAAAGTAAAGTCTATAAGAAGAAAACGTAAAAACTATAAAAAGCACCCCCCGCTTTTGATGCTGTAAAAAGTTCTTCCTGTAGAAGAAACGCAGTTTTTATTCTAGACTGTGTTCGAGATTATTTTTGTTGCCCACATTACGGTCATTTTATTCCAAGCTTGTTGGAAATTAAAATATTTTTTTCATTTTTTAGCTCGGTTTTATAATAAAGCGTGTTGTTTTAGTTTTTTAATTTTTCCAAATCTATATTTGTATTTTTTTTTTAGTTTGGTATTCCAAAAATGTAAATATCTTTAAATTCGATACTATTGTAATGTGAGCTAAAAGTAATACTCTTCTAAAAAATCATCCGGACCGGATTTGAACCAGCGACCTATAGATTACTGAAATTATATACCACTATAGTCCACCACTCTACCAACTGAGCTACCAGAACGATAGACTAAAAAGTCGATACGTCCGCAACCTGTTATACCGATCTTTATTCTTTTGATGCCCTGATGATCCTGGCCAGGATCTTAGAAAAAAAATGAAATTTTTGGATTGTCATTGGTCCTTTACAAGTATACAAAGTTTCAAGTCGATCCAATGTTTTTAAGTGGGTGAAAATCGTGTTGAAAGGATTTCGTTACATAGATAGATACAGGTCAAGCTAATATAAAGCGTGTAAAAATAAGTAATACAAGTGAAGATCAGAAACAAATAAACCCATGCATTGAAGTTCTTATCTCTATACATTAAAAAAAGTGCCACAGAGTCTGCCTGTCTGTGTGTTTGCTCTTTATGAATTCAAAATCTACTTGACAGATTTGAATGGGGGGTTTTCACCATCATTTACAGAATATTTCTGTGACAATTGACATAGGCCAATATAACATTACCGTACGTACTATAGGTCCGGAGCTACAAAAATGTGCAAAGCGCACTAAATATTTGCTTCTTGGACGCTTAAATGGCTTACGCTGCCTAAAACCATATCATCAACAACAATCAGGGATTAAGCCCATGTGGCTTGTTCCGGTCTCATAGATTCTCTTTCAAAAAGTTCAATCCATTCTTTTTCGGTCTACCAACATTCATGTCTCCTTTTGGTTTGTAATTAAGTATCATTTTTGGAATGCGATCATCTTTCATTCTTCGAACATGTTCTTTCCAATTTTTTCTAGATACTTTTATTTTATCTAAAAGTTTAAAGATACTTAGCTCATTTCTAATATCTTCACTTCTCTTATCTATAAGTTTGCAACCAGCCACACTTCTCAGAAATCTCATTTCAGCTGCTTCTATGATCTTCTCTTCTCTTTTAGTTAAAACCCAAAATTCACTACCATATAATAGTAAGGGGACTGCCACTGCTTTATAAAATTTTAGTTTTGTTTTCTTTCTTGTGTTTTTAAATATTTTTTAAATTGTGCCACGTATGTAATTACATTTATTAACTTTGTTAAACAGATCTTCATTTTTAAAATAGGAGATTTCATAACCCAGGTATATACAATGTTGAACGGGTTTCCCCTCCAGAATTATTTTAGCTCTCAGGGTATCTGATCCCTTAAAAGCTAATATTTTCGTTTTACTTACTAATATTTTGAAATTATAATTCTGTATAACGTAATTTAATTGAAAGAGTGATTTCTGTAGACCATCTTCTGAACTAGATATTAGAACTGCCTAAACTATAACAAATATATCAAATGAATGTACACAGAATTCAATATCTCAAAAAAAATCTACAGAAATGTCCACGGTAGCATTGTTTATTTTTTATGGATAACTAAGATGAATCATTTTTGTCTATCAGTACATTGATGCCAAGAAGATCGGGTTAAGTAGATTTCCGGGCAACGCCGGTTAATCAACACGGGATATCTAAAAATAATTATGATATAAATTTATAATTTTTCTTTACATATTGAACTAACCATAAAACACACACAATTTATTTAGGCGTAATCGTTAATAGATGGCAGTAAAGTCATCTTGGGAGTTACAAGACTTTAACAGCACGCAGAACTATGCATTTGTTTATCGAATAATGCAAAAATCATGATTTTATTCTTGAATGGAGTTACGATGTTTTGATCGCCGACCAACAAAATAATAATAACACTGAGCAACAAAAAATAAACTTTTTTTTGTCTCAGAAAGAAAAATATGTGATTCTGATAGTATTTTTTGTCCAGAATTCAAATATCATATCGGATTTTCTCCATCACGCACTGTTTCCGAGAGACAGGAATTTATAATTTCAAACACTTATATATTTTTTACATTCATAACTACACAATATTCGAACATTCGGACTCACCTAGAAAGTAAGGAATGACGATTTTCTACTATATTTCGCCTGTGGAGCATCCCTCTTGACGGTCCAACAATAATCGGCCAACATATTAGGATTTCATTTGCCTTGATATCCCTTTTCCATAGCTGGAATCTCTTGAGTTAGCTCATTTGGTTTTATTTTACAATGGACAAATGGACTAAAAAACTTTTATTAAAAATAATTATTTAAATCCATTAATTGAAATTGAAATAAAAAAAAACTGTGGGTGATGGAGAAATTCCGAATACATATTTGAAAACACGATAAAAAACTGCATTAAGAACAAATATTGGTACTCATGAGACAAAAATCATGTTGGCCAGTAAAATCTATCATACAATTATGTCTTGGTGTTTAAGAAATAAAAATTGAACATATTAAAAATTACATACTGGTTGTAATAGGATTACTCTCGTGAAGTACAGTCGGTTTAAGAAGAAAGTATATATAACGGTGAATAAAACCAGTTGTTTGAACAGTTTCTGGGAAAAAAAGGAAGATAATTGTGGATTTGGGGAGACAGACAATCTCGTAGCTGCTAATTGTGTACACGGTTGCTAATGTGCCAACACGTACCTGTTGACTTCCGGCCACGTGTTGACAACCCCTCGTCACTCCCCCTTAATTCCACTTAACAATGCGTGACCACTTGTGTATTATTTTAGCCCACTTACCTATTTATAATGCCCCACTTCTAATACACAATATCGAATATAATTATCATCATTGGTTCTACAGCCCGTTGCAGGCCTTGACCGCCCCTACAATGCACCTCCATTCGTCTCTATTCTCCGACTGACTGATGAGTTTTGGCAACGACCAGCAGTGCCCATTTTTTTAATTTAGAGCCCCACCACCACCCCCCGGGTTACCTCGGGCATAATGCCCTTATCCCCGGGTCTGCTCTATGTCCCATCTATATCTTATCTTTATTGAAATACATAATAAATATTAATTAAATAAAAATAAAACGTAGTTTTATTTGATTTTCATATTTATTATATAATTCAGTGACAGCTGTTTCGGTACACTGTACCTTCTTCAGACATGTTAACAAATTATGAATTGTGTTCCAACTGATCTAAGCAACAATACAATAATATTTATTTAAATTTTTAAATTTAACAAAGGGGATTCATTCAAATCAAGTTGAGAATTTAACAGTTTTTTACTACTTTTAAACTTATTAATTTCTACAGCCTCCAAAAGATCTAACTTCTTACCCTTATCACAAGGTCTTTTGGAGGCTGTAGAAATTAATAAGTTTAAAAGTAGTAAAAAACTGTTAAATTCTCAACTTGATTTGAATGAATCCCCTTTGTTAAATTAAAAAATTTAAATAAATATTGTTGTATTGTTGCTTAGATCAGTTGGAACACAATTCATAATTTGTTAACATGTCTGAAGAAGGTACAGTGTACCGAAACAGCTGTCACTGAATTATATAATAAATATGAAAATCAAATAAAACTACGTTTTATTTTTATTTAATTAATAAATATGGATTTTCATCAAGTAAACACCAACTCAATTGATTACATAATAAATATACAATTCGGGTATTTGAAGTGTATTGTTGTTACATAAAATTAAAATAAAGTGTGTTGTTTGTTTGTGTGTATGCGTGTGTGTGTGTAGTAGTAGTAGTAGTAGTAGTAGTAGTAGACTGGTGACGTCTCCGCTGATCTTCGTCTCTTCTTAATCCCAAGACTCTTCCTGTGTACTTGGTGAGGGATTTGAAGGCTTCCTTCCCGGTCCAGAATGCTAAGGCGGGCGGCCATTGTGTTTCACCGATCATGGCTGCTTCCTGAAGACATTGCACTTGGTACATTGATAGAGCACGTGGACTACGTCATCCTCTCCGCGGTTGAAACAATCGCAGAGAGGTGAGTCGGCACGTCCTCTTTCGTGCAGTTTGGAGCGGAACAGTCCATGACCTGAAAGGACCAGCAGTGCCCAGTGTGCCGCTTTTCTCTGGGATCCTATTTAGGTCCCTTCGCGGCCAAATTCCATAATATTGTTCTTTATGGGTTTTATTACTTAGCCTGTCGCGTGTTACGCGGCGTTTTAGTTCCATTGTAAGTACTATATAAGCCATGGGTGAGATGAGGATGGTTTCTCACCAGAGCAGGGCGTCGTAAACCGCGCCGCTGGACAAGCAGAGAGTCCGAAAGTCAGCGACGCAGAGTGAGCCACACTACTCTAGGCTGAAATACTGCCTAAATCTCACAGTGGTGGACCATCATCAGGGGGCCTGGTGAATATGTTTCGGTGTACAGCACGTCGCTGTAGCATACGCCCTATATTGCGCACAATTGGGTTATCATGATTATTTATATGATGAAGCATATCTATTCTCCGCCTTCCTTCTACATCCTTGTACATCCAGTGTCCTCAGGTCCTGTTCAGCGCTGTCCAACCATCTAATATTAGGACGTCCAAATCTTCGGTTTCCATTTATTGTTTTCAGTGTAACTTTACGACATATGTCTGATTCTTCTTCCCTGTAGAGATGCCCCAGCCATCTAATTCTTGCAATTTCGCGTAAGACCAGCTTCATCAACTTAAATGGAGACCACACGTTCTTAGGATGTCAGAAAAATGTTTACCAAATAAGTTATTAAATTACACTGGTCAACATGATTTTTGTCTCATGAGTACCAATAGTTGTACTTAATGCAGTTTTTTATCGTGTTTTCAAATATGTATTCAGAATTTCTCCATCAACCACAGTTTTTTTATTTCAATTTCAATTAATGGATTTAAATAATATTTTTTTAATAAACGTTTTTTCGTCCATTTGTCCATTGTAAAATAAAACCAAATGAGCTAACTCAAATGGTTTGAGCTATGGAAAAGAGATATCAAGGCAAATAGAATCGTAATATGCTGGCCGATTATTGTTGGACCATCAAGAGGGATGCTGCACAGGCGAAATATAGCAGAAAATCGTCATTTCTTACTTTCTAGGTGAGTCCGAATGTTCGAATATTGTGTAGTTATGTATGTAGAAAATGTTAAAGTGTTTGAAATTATAAATTCTTGTCTCTCGGAAACCTTGCGTGATGGAGAAAAACCGATATCATATTTGAATTCAGGAGAAAAAGCTATCAGAATCACATATTTTTCTGAGACAAAAAAAAGTTTTTTTTTGTTGCTCAGTGTTATCACTCTGCACGAAACAGAGACTTAGGACGACCTCTTCATCGTTGGACAAATCAGTTCCAGATCCAGATCAGAGATGGGGAATAAACCCAAACAGGTGTTTTTGACAGAAGAGGAAGAATTCCGTTTGAGGCTTAATCGAACTCCAATCATTAGTTAATAACTTATATACAATTTATCACTCTTTGTCATTAGTTTTTGATAGTATAGGCCACTTCCGACCTTATAACTTCCATCCATAGTAATTCTGCCCTAAGGCAGGTCTTTCGCTGTAATCATAGCAATTTCATGTTATGCTTTGCAGCTTTACTAGGGAAATATAGGTGTGGTAGCTTTCCACACCGGTGAAGGATGATGATAATAAGGTTGATGATGATGGCCGGAT
This sequence comes from Diploptera punctata, assembly GCA_030220185.1. NCBI lineage: Eukaryota > Metazoa > Arthropoda > Insecta > Blattodea > Blaberidae > Diploptera > Diploptera punctata. Next base: position 1,802,393 of record JASPKZ010009803.1, read on the forward strand.
GATTTTCGGGGACCGTTGAGCCCTAAGCTTCCTGTCATTTATCTTACAGGTGAGGAAAAACCCCGAAAAAACCTCACGCAGGAACCTGTCCCGAACGAGAATCGAACCCGGGTCCGCTGGGTGACATGGCAGGCCATTGAATTATTGTTAATAATATGATTATTATTCCTACAATATCAGTTATTTGGTTATGGAAATGGAATCATTTAATCAGGCCTGTTATTATGTTTAAGGCACGCTACCGCGAGACCACAGCTGTGGTTTTTGGAGACTATTTAACTTATGCCCCAAATGGGAGTCAATGACCAATCACATTTTAATGATTTTTGATTTACAACCAATCACTGTCGTGTTTCACCTAGAATTTACCAACTAAAGTTTATCATAATAAAGAAAGCACCTCCTTTTTAACATTCTGAATAGGTCGTAGCATTATTTTGCAGTGACTGGCCCTCGAAGAAATACGGCTACCAGATTGTATATATAGTGCATGAATGTCAACACATAGCGCATGCGGGAGTTAATATAAAAACATTTGTAGCAATTGATTATACCACCAAAAAGGAAACCACTGTTTGCACTTTCTTAAATGTATTTTTTCCCAGAAAAATATAATTGTTATATTTACATCATAGGACATCAGAAATGAATTAATATACCGTTTGGTGTGTTTCATTTTTTCTCCACTAGAGTGCATTCTTACAATATTGCGTTCCTTTGGCAATAAATAATATGATCTGGTTGCAGTGACGAACAAAATAGACAAATTAAGCGTACCAATCGTTTCTCATTTGTTTTCAAACATCGCCGTTTGCATTAAATATATAAATATTTAAAAATAACTATAGTTAAATAATGATTTGTGAGTAAACAGCTTAATTTTATTCGTTAAATAGTCCTAACAAATGCCACTCTTGATTTCCAAATTCTCTAGATAAATTCACTCGTGGCATTACTTATGATAATGAATTAATTAATTTTTAAAATATTAAGAATACTTCTCGATTAATTAGTTCTGATTAAAATTACTCAGTTTTATGGCCGTATATTCTTGAGATTCAAGAACAAAGCGCATTTTGAACATAAGGTTGGAGAAGACGTGTTCAGCAGATGTAGTGGTTGTTTTCATTCCCATCTACAATTGTACGCGTAGAATGGAGATTGGAGCGGACGTGGTCAGTGGGGAAGTAAAAACAGTAAATTAGAATATTTTTATAAAAATGTGTTGTTTTATTGGCAAGTGTATTGTTTCCCCGTGTCGATTGCGTTCAGGCGGGGAAGCACCGAACCGTTTCCACGAGTGTTTTGTTTAGTTGTTTGTTGTTCCGCTCGGTTCGAGGTTTGTAAATTTCAAGCGTCATTGCCTTCCTTCCTCTCTCTCTTGACCCCTCAGTAACCCCCTTCCCTCATATATTGCTCATTACCTATGCCTAAATCAACCTATATCATGTTATTACAAATTCCAAGTTTCAGAACTAAAGTAGGCTATATTAAACCTTAGTTCCCTACATGCTACTGGGAAAAGTGAAAAGAATGCCACGAACAATCCAGTTCAGAAATTAAATCTTCAAGAAGTATAGAATAGAATAGAATAGATTTATTTAGCCTGGTGGAGTTAAGGCCACGTGGCCTTCTCTTCCACTCACCAGGATATATGTTACATATAAATACAAAAAATTACAATGATTATGCTAAACAATTAATTATTATAAGTAATGCCACGAGTGATTTCCAAATTATCGATAAATTCACGTCTCACGAAGTACACGTCGATGTTTGAAAACAAATCAGAAATGTGAGGTTATGTTCATTCACTGCTACTTGATCATATTATTTATTGCCAAATAATATCGCAATATTGTAAGAGTGCACCCAAGTGGAGAAATAATGAAACACATCAAACTATATATCATAATCAACATTACGAGTTATTGATTTATTTTTTTAGTAAACAACTCAGTAAAATCAAGGAATCTTTTCATTATTTGCTATATTCAATGTATTTGTTGGAAAAAAATAATGCTTTGACCTGTTCAGAACATTAAAGAGGAGTAGCTTTCTTTATCACAAAAGCAGGAGCTGATAAAGAGAAATCGATAAGAAACACGACTGTCATTGGTTGTAAAACAACATTCATTGAAACGTGATTGGTCATTGACTAGCATTTGTGGCATGAGTTAAATAGCCTGTAAAATTGAATAATAATGAAAGTAATGTCTAATAATACAATAAAATTAAATAAAATTAAAATTAAATTAATGATAGAATGAATACAGGAATCTACAATACATAAAAAGAAAAGAAAGAAAATAATACAAAGAAAGTAATAAACTACAATGAATTAATCTATCGCTTATTATACAAGGCATTAGGTAAATATATTAACAAATCTTAAATGTATTCTCATTAAATAATGAAAAAAAAAACACATTATTAATTTTTAAAAAGTAATATTAGTGAGTTGTTTCTCTTAATAATTTTATTTTCAATTTGTTTCTGAAATATGGTAAAGTTTGACAGTCTCTGACATAGTGTGGAAGAGGATCGTAAAATATTTCGAATAATAGGTAGTGTGATGAGGAGGGATATAAAGGACACTGTGCTCAAGGGATCGGGTATCTAATTTATGTGTATCAGAGAGTCTAGTGAAGCGGTTGATAAATAATAATATGTTATAGAGAAGGCATAGGGAATGGATGGTTCTACGATCTTGTAGACAAAGCCATGACAGTTCTTCCAGGGATGGTGTAACGTGATCAAATCTGCGTATACCACAAATAAAACGTATGCAAGAATTATGAACACGTTGAAGTCTTTGAGTAAGAACAGTATTTAGGTCAGTAAAAAGAGTATCACAATAATTGGGGTTTTCATGTCTAGAAAATAGTTAGCTTATTGCTCTTATGGGAACGCTCTTGCCACTTGACGCCGCAGACTGAGTGACAGAGGAACTCCCTCTTCTCCTCCTAGCATAAGTATAGCAGCACAATCTTCACTACTGCCACCACCACTACCATGATATCTAGGCTCAAGTTTCAAACACGCAACATTGTTTTAAAATACCTTATGCAGATTATATACACTACTGAGTAACACTAAGAAATTGGGACTGGAAATAAATATCAATAAAACTAAATATATGGTCACACATAAAAGTACATTATATAATGGAAATGGACAGCTAATGACAATGAGGGAAATTTCGAGGAAGTGGCTGAATTCAAATACCTAGGAACAATAATCACAAATAGGAATGAGATGCACAAGGAAATTAAACATAGGCTCAATTCTGGAAATGCGTGCTATTGTGCATTGCAGAGACTCTTGACTTCCCAACTCCTTTCAAAAAACGTTAAACTGAAAATATATAAAACTATTATTCTAGCAGTTATTTTATATGGATGTGAAACATGGACTCTTACTTTACGGGAGGAAAGAAGATTACGAGTATTTGAGAATAAACTTCATAGGAAAATTTTTGGACCAAAGGGAGATGAACAGACAGGTGAATGGAGAAGACTGCATAACAGTGAATTATATAGTCATTATAAGAAGCCAGATGTAATGAGAACAGTTAAGTCCCGTAGACTGCGATGGGCAGGACATGTGGCACGAATGGGGAATGAAAGATATGCATGGACGCTTCTTGTAGGAAAACCAGAGGGAAGCGCCCACTTGGTAGACCTAAAATGAGGTGGGATAATAACATTAACTATGATTTGAGGGAAGTATATTATGCAGGGGATGATTGGAAAACATTAGTCATGATAGGGATGTATGGAGAGCTTATGTTCGCGCGGTCATGAACCTACGGGTTCGATAGTGCCAGTAAGTTAGTTAGCATTTCTTACACTAAATACCTTGCGATATGTCTAGAGGGATGAAACGCAGGTTGTTGGAATTTGTTTATAAAAACCTGCTTGCGTACACATGACCCGGGTTTCCACAGTTGTCCGAGAAATGTCTTCGGGATGCTTATATTTTTAAAACATAAAACGTGTTAGACATTTTAGAGGAAAGGAAGGGGGTTCTATGTAATTGTACCACCTACGTAAATTGAAATAGAAAAACGGAAATTTATTGTTACAGTATGTGAACAATTAGCTGGTATATATATATATATATATATGTATATATATATATATATATTTACTCTTTAATAATTTGCTTAACTGTTATGTTAGCCGCTAGATGGCAGTTGAATGATATTTCCGTGAATTAAGAATACTACATGTATAAGAAAATTGTATGTTTGTCTTGGAATTCTTGGGTAGCTCAGTTGGTTAGAGCACTAAAGCATTCTTTTTTCTTTTCATATATATATAGGCTATGTTGATTATTTGCCAATTTACTGATTTACTGATTTAGACTATAACTTATCCGCTCATAGAGTAATCCTTAACATCAACAAACTCGAATGGTATCCTTCCTCCATTCGCGCCACAATTACTGTCCCTCACTTTTGTCAGGGAGATGACACAGCAACAGAAGACTCGACACTTTCAGCCATTTTGTTTGATGATAATCTACTGAAGTATGACTCAAATGCATCAGCCGTTTGTATGTAATGAACTACTTTAAGTAATTATTGATTACGTATATTTTAGAATATTTTCTATGTTTTGAAATTATTATTTTCATTCACGAAGAATAACAAGTATTTTCAGAGGACATATTTTAAATTTAATGAAGGGAACTACTTTTTTCGCGTACATATTGCTTCTACAACGTACGTCGGTGTTCATAACCAATGAAAAGCGAGCAGATCACATGGTTTTGTTTTGATGAAGATCACTTTAAGAGCGTAGAGCAGAAATTTTCTATTTCAACTAACAAATGTATATATAAATTATGGATATTTTAAAATCGAGAGGGATGAAAGGGCTGATAGTACTTCGAATAATGCATCTCATATGATGCACAGTTGGTGCACTGTGAACGTGCGGATCCTTGACGTCATTGTTGTATTGGGGAAGTAAAAATGTAATTGTTACTACTGATTATACTGGTGTTGAGGAAGTGGCTGAATTCAAATACCTAGGAACAATAATCACAAATAGGAATGAGATGCACAAAGAAATTAAACATAGGCTCAATTCTGGAAATGC